>JAKZAP010000081.1:0-16741 GCA_023053575.1 Branchinecta lynchi | reverse complement strand
TATGCCCTAGATGACATTTTAGGGTCTGGAACGGATCCGGGCACGATTGGGGGGGGGGGGGTCCGGAAAAATGCTCAGAATCCAGTGAATTTTGATAGGTGGTAAGAGAAGATGCTTTAGATGATCCATTTATGTGTCCGAACCAGATTTGGCCGTGTAGGGGCAGTTGAAGGGGGGGGGGGAATAGTATGGCACGCCTAGGGATGAAACGAGTGGATCTAAACTTGGAGGGTAGAAAAGTCATTTGCCCTAGATCCGAGGCGATGCCGTAATTGCTCATACTCGGAGCGTAACTAAATATCCTAATTCTAGGTCCGAACCTAGGGGTGTTGAAGAAGGTATTTTTTTACTTTCTCTTGTACATCGTTGTACCACCTCATAACAAGTGCCAAGTGAACTCGTAGCTCATGTTCGAAACTGTTTGGTGAAGGCAGAGATTCTTCAATGACTCCATCTTCATTGTTCGTAAACATATCGTACGGTATTAACAAGAAAACATTTGTCCTCTTGTCAGGTATTTAATCACACTACTTACATCCGCGACTATAAGAGCAGCTGGTCGAAACATGATCTTTTCTGTTTCTAGGCATGAAGTCAGCAAATGACAAGGAGGGATATCGTCATTCCTTATAATGTAACATACGTGGTTAAATGCCTTCGATGAAACACTGTCTTATCTTCTTAACTTCTTTTTTTTTAAATTGTCCGTGAACTAAATTTATCCCTTACTGGATATCGCAGACCTACAAAACAGTTAAGCAAACTATAGCAAAAGCAAAGTGCAAATGCACTCAGTAAATAGTGAGAATAAGGCTGTTGAATCAAGCTGTATCAGACCGCTGACGAAATGGCCAGATTTCGAGGTGTTGTTTTTTTACGAGTTCACAAGCTCTGTCATTAAAGCACAGTTGTTACTGAGAGTGTCTTTTCACAATAAAATGGCTCGAAAATCTTCTGAAAATACTAATACTCAACCTTCTAAAATTAGGGAGTTTTTTTTAGCGCGGCGCATGCCGACTTTGGCCTGTCTTCGCGCAAGAATACTTGTATTTTTCTCGCGAAAAATTTGAAAGAAATGTGAGCCGTGGTTAAATACTGAGAAATTACAGCAAACCATATATTCATCCGAGAGGAAGGACTTTTCTTCGTGAACGCATGAAGACAAACAAAAGTTGTTGACTGCTATGACAACTGGAGAAAATCTTGGATATCGCTGAAAAGCAGGACATTCGAATAAATTGATGCATAAGGATTTTGTAAAAGGATTCAGAGGTCAGTAGCCTAGGCTACATACATACTCCTGGGGCTGTGAAGACGTTAGTTGCGTTTTTGCAGATACCATGGTATCTGATACCACGGTCAAAAGTCGTTTTTGCAGTTACCGTTGTATCTGGCCAGTTATCGTGGTATCTGATATTCAGATACCACGGTCGGACCCTGGTAACTCATCGTGGTATCTGAATAAGTCATCTCACTTTCACCAATTTCTGTCAAACTGGTGGGATAGAAGTTTGGCACTTGGTGATGTGACTGGATATCAGTTTTTTTGGTGGGATGACTTCAGAAAGTGGAATTTTGGCAATTGTCGTTTTTGCAGAGCAACCAAGATACCACGGTTACTGCAAAAACGACTAATTGCAGATCCAGTTACCGTGGTAACAGATACCATGGTATCTGCAAAAACGCAACTTTTAAAAAGCAAGATGCGGGTCCTTTATTGAGTTGTTGTGTCATGGCGTATGATTAGTCGACGTCTGCATTTTAATGTTTCTTTCCAGAGCTACAAAGGAATCACCTGTTTCATCGTCGATCGCAACGCTCCGGGTGTCACTGTCGCTAAGAAAGAAGACAAGCTAGGCATCCGAGCTTCCAGTACCTGCTCAATCCATTTCGACAACGTCAAGGTAAGCGCTAGATTTGCTCCCGAGAATTGCTCCCGAGACCGAAGCTTTGCCAGGTTTCTCCCGTTCGCAATGGATATTGGGGCCAGTCTCGGGTACCAGCCTAGTATCGGACCCAAGTTGAAATCAGTTCAGCTTTCGAGGGTACTAGCCAATCAGATTATTTTGGGAAATATTGAGGAATATTCTGATTGACTAGTTTCGAACCAAGCCCAGTAGATAAAATCACATCCACCCTTTGCTGTCTTGAAAACTGAAAGCGAATGTATGTCATTGTTACTTGGTCTAACATGGTTCAGCATTAGCCAACTCGGAATACTCCTCAGTATTCCTCTAAGTAATATGATTGGCTTGTACCGTCAAAAGTTGAACTGATTTAAACTTGGGTCCGAGACTATTTAGCTGGTACTATACCCGAGACTGGCACCACTATTAATAGCGAACGGCAGAAACCCAGCTAATTCTCGGTCTCAGAGCGATTTCCAGAACTGGCTGGTACCCGAGTATTAGCTAAAATTCATTGTGAATGGGCCTTCAATAAGAATACACGCTTTCTAATCATATTATCTAACAAACTTACTAAACACTGGATAGAATATAGTCGGGGGTGGGAGTGAGACCTATATATCCTATATTTTAAAACTTGTCCTATAATATACTATATTGAGTCAAAAACCCTATATTCTCCTATATTTCAGCTTTTGCTTGCTTTTTTTCGCAAACTTCGAAGTTAATTCTGCCAAAACTGGGCAAAGGTCGAAGTAATTAAAATTTCTGCAAAAAAAAAATCGGATTTCCTTGTGAACGTTTGTTTCCATCAGTTATGGCTTCTATTTCGTCTGTATATCTCGATTGTGCATTTTTGTTTCCATCAATTAGAAGCTTTCTTCATTTAAAAGGCGCTGTTGACACTCCGTTTAACGCGGTTGTGTGTTTTCTGGTCCTTTTCTGAAGTTTTCATGAATAGAAGTGTGTTCGTAGTTATTTAATTTTGTATTTGATCTCTGTTCATGGATACCCACCTCTTCCACCTGAAGACCCTCCACAAAATTTAACTGCTCCTTCAAATGGTAATCTAATGCCTGATATTTCTTTGTGAAGTGTAACCCGTAAACTTTCCAAGTTAAAAAGAACTTCTGTCGCTCCTTTTGATATTCCAGTTGTTCTAGTTAAAGCATTTGCTAAAGAATTGGCTTTCCCCCTTCAGATAATCTACAATAACATAACGCGAACAGGTTATTTTCTAAAGAAATAGAAGAAAGGTTTTATCACCCCCATTCCAAAGAAAGGAGCACCTAATGATATGTCTGGTGTACGGCCGATCACAGTTATATCAATTTTCAGCAGAATTTACGAAAATTTTGTTGCCACTGCAAAGAATATCTTTTAAAAGCGAAAGCAGTTTGGTAACATTCCTAAGTGTTCGACAGTCGATTACCTAGTTAATCTGATTGATTTTATTTTAAAACATCTGGATGAACCTGGCAAATGGATAAATTTAATTGCAATTGCTTTTAAAAAGGCATTTGACCTTGTTGACCACACAACTCTTTTAGAAAAAATGGTGAAAAATACTCGATTTAATCGTCAAAATCATCAAGAGCTTTTTGACAAGTAGGGAGCAAACTGCAAAGTATGAAAGCCATTTTTCTACTTCTTTACCAGTTTTTTTGTGGAGTTCCACAAGGAACTGTGATCGGTCCGCTGTGCTTCCTCCCCATGATAGGAGGACAGATGGGAATACGTTGATGATTTGTCACTAGCGGAAGTCGTATCTGAGGATTTGAAAAGTAACGCTGCCGGTTTCATCGACCAGGTTACCCCAGAGGCGACTGAAATGAATATGGTCGTGAATGAAGATAAGTGCTCGGTTACGACCTTTTCTTTTCTTAGAAAAAGTCGGCCGTCTTTCGAGCCTCCTATCGACCTTGGGCTCATCAGTGATAAAATAACGCTACTAGGTGTAGTGATCTCTTTTGATCTTTCATGGCATGAAAATACAAAGACAATTGTAAAGAAAGCTAATAGCGCAATTCAAATGCTAAAAACACTGAAAAAGTTTCGGGTTCCTAAGGACAAGCTAAAGCTAATGTTTTGCTCTTTCATTCGACCCTTAGTCGAATATGCTTGTCCGGTCTGGCACTTTGCTCTTACTCAAGGTGAAACTGACAAAATAAAGCGAGTTCAGAAGAGATCGCTGCAAATTATCTATGGTGGTTCCCCCCTACCATACTCATTTTACCTCAAAGAATTTAAAATTGAATCTCTTTCTTCTCCAGCACTCCATGTACCGTTCATTCCTTCCCCCACCCTTTGTTCCTGTAAGATCTCGCCCCCCCCCCCCCCCCCCCCCCCCCCGAGAAGTGGCTGAAAAGGTTCCCAAACTGACCCCAATCTACTGTAACACTACGCGCTACAGTAGAAGCTTTTTGCCGAGCTTCGTAAAGCAGTACAATGATCTTTAGCATTTATCTGCCTTGTTAATTGTGCTGCAAGAGCAACACTTTGGTTTTGCCTTCTTGGTTTTTTTGTGTTTTTTTCTGTGCCGCCGATTTCATTTTATTCCTGGTAATTGCTAAGGGTCTAACCTGTGCGGTTTTTACGGAAAGTGTGGACCCTAGGCCGGATTGATGAATATGACATTACATTTTGGAAAGGTCCATAGAACTCTGCCTGGGGCCAAAAAGGATGGTTTTTGCTTGTCCTCGAGCCAGAGCCTACGGTGTGAAGTGAAGAGGAGTTATATAGCCTATATCAGAGAGGACTATCTGAAGTTGTGCAGCCAACCTTTCGTTTCATCAAACCATGTTTCTGCTTTCGAGTGGAAAGCTCCGTTCTAGCACGCAAGCAGGCAGGCACCAGTTTCAAATTGAAGATGGACTAAAATCTATAAGTGTTAAATTTATGCGGCAGTTACCCGTCCCCACAGCCAACATATCTTCTTTGAGTGATATATAGAAAAATCTACAGAAACCAAAAAGTGGCTTTTTGCCACGGGTCCGGAAGTGCTGCCATCTATTGTTTCTATCCATTTGTGTTCGCGATTTCAGCTGAGTTTATCATTCGCTTTTTTGTACTTGGGTGTTGGGTAGAGAAATGGTATCAGATATACCTCTTAAACTTTAGAAGTTCTCTCATTGCTAAGGAAATTGGAGCTTATGCCTTGCTCCTTTGTAAGTGGTGACGTTAGAAAGTTGGCCTACGGCAAAAAAGTCAAATTTTAAACTAAGACAGGTAGAATTTTTTTTTCAGCGGCAATCGATAGCCGTTGATGAGCTGATCAAAGTATATGTCATCCATTTTTTTTGGTACAAAAATTCCTCCATGAGATACACCAGTTTGAAAGTTTCAAGGGGTTGACAACTTCAGTAGGAATGTACACACGGGACCAACAATAGGCGATGCCAGTTGTGAGACATGTGGGGGACTTGTACGCGACAATCGAAATATGTTAGCTCATATTTGTAAAGCAACAGTCGACTGTTAGCTCATAATTATCTTCGGCAATGAGGAGTTTGCAGCTTTTTGCTAGTAGGTGTACCTGTTATTTGTTTCTGGTGTATTCGATGGTAAGAACACTTTAGTTCCCAATTGTAAGACATGCATGGGACTTGTAAGTAATAATCGGCTGTTATGCTACAATCATCTTCAGCGATGAGGGGTTTGCAACTTTTGCTAGCTGGTGTACCCATTATTTGTTTCCGATGAACTTGATTTATACCCGATGAAAAATTTGTAGCCTCCGGAAGCAGAAAAATTTCTTTTTTTAAACATTTAGCAACAAAACTTTCATACACTTTACTGAAGATTGGGGTTAGGGAAATAGGGCGCACTCCGTCAAAATCAGTTTTTGCATCTTTTTGGGTATTGGTGTTACATAGCCAACTTTCCAAATAGCTGGGTAGTCTGAAGTTGAAGAAATAGTGTTGGATAGTAGTATGGTAGTAGTACGAAAACGTTGCATGTAATACTATGTAATAGCGAAGAATACTATCATTTAATGTGCCTCAGACTGGTCCAATCTTATGTAGTAGTATCCAGTAGCATCCTGTCTTGCCATACTAGCATCCGGTCTTGCTAATAGTAGCATATAGTAGTATGCAGTAACACGGTAGTCTTGAAGTAGAAGTATGTACTAGCATCATTGCGCCTCAGGAGATAAAAAAAACTATTGTGAAGCTTAAACAGAGTTTTTCTGCGGATGAATTTGGTTTTTCAGCACAAATTGTTAAACACATAGCGTCGAGCATTTCACCTTTATTGGCACATATTTTCAATCTGTCACTTACACATGGGATTTTTCCTGAGCTACTAAAAAAAGCAAATGTTATAGCATTACCTAAAGCAGGTAGTTCAATTGATCCTTCAGATTATAGAGGTATTTCTCTGCTTTCGGTTTTTAGTAAAATTTTGGAAAAAATTGCAAACAATCAATTACAAAAATACTTATTTGATAATAAGATTTTACACACTTCTCAATATGGTTTTATAAAGGGAAAGTCAACTGAACTGGCAATTCATGAGCTTTTATTGAATATAAATGATTCATTAGATGGTGGTCAACATGCTTTGGCGATTTTTCTTGATGTTGCCAAGGCGTTTGACACCGTAAATCATTCTTTGCTTCTTGCAAAACTTAAGTCTTACGGATTTTCAACACAAGCTGTTAATTTTTTTGCATCTTATCTTTCTGGGAGACGACTAGAATGTGTTGATAAATCCCGTGATCTTCGTTCAGATACTTTCCAGATTAACTACGGAGTACCTCAGGGCTCTGTCCTTGGGCCTATTCTATTTCTTCTTTTTATAAATGATTTACCGGAAGTTTTGCCTCTTTGTAAAATTATAATGTTTGCTGATGATGTAGTAATTTTTTCTTCTCACCGGGACCTAGCAGTTCTTTTCCAGAACCTTGAAAGCACGTTACTAGCTGTATCTGATTGGTACTCAAGGAATTTACTAGCTCTTAACGAGAAAAAATGCCAATATATGTTATTTTCGCGTACTGGATCAGTCAGTTCAGATAGCTTCTCTCTTTTGTTAAATGGTCTTGAATTAAAAAGGGTTGATCAGTTTAAATACCTTGGTGTAATTTTAGATGAAAATTTGTCGTTTCATAAACATGTGAAAACACTATCGTTAAAAATTTCCCGAAATATTGGTATGCTATCACGTCTTCGTTATTTTTTTCCTAAAAATATTCTAAAATCAATTTATTATTCTTTTCACCTTTTCATCTGTATTTAAACCTCTCCAAATACTCCAGAATAAAGCAATGAGGATTCTTTTTAATGTTGAATACAGATCTTCAGTTAGACACATATATGGGACTTCAGGAATATATTCCTTGGATCAACTTCATACAATTTCTATTTCTAATATTTGCCATGATTATCTATACAATAGTTTACCTTCAAATTTCTCTGGTATTTTTCCAACTAATTCCCAATTTCATAATTATCCAACCACTCATCGTTCAGATTTTTCGTGCGAATTTCGCCCTACGTCAAGAGCGAGTTTCAGCATCCGTCACACTGGGCCAAAAATCTGGAACTCAATTCCAGTATCAGTGCGAGAATGTAGCAATAAGCGACAGTTTCTAAAATTACTGAAAAAAAGTTTTACGACGCGTAGTTGAGCAATTTCTTTTGTTTTTGTTCTCTTTTTGTTGATGTCAAAATGTAGTTAGAAGACGGCTTTTTATTTTATTTTCGTTGTGCAACATTGTCAGTGCTAAAGTATGCCACCAGGCATGTGCACTGGTCCGTGATTTTTATCTATGTTTGTTGTAATTAAATACTACTACTACTACTACTACTGCATGCTACTTTTTCGTACTACTTCATAGTACTATATTGAGATCAATTCTTCATCGGGTATCACGGGAGAGGGACTTGTAAGTAGGAATCGGTTCACGAGGGGCTAGAAATTTTTTCAATTTGGTGCTCATTGTATTCGATTTCTGTAAATATGACGGTAAGAAGTTTGTATCGATGGTGTTATGGAGACATCCCATAGAACTTTGCTCTGCAATAGTCCTCCTAGTTATTCCCTCCATCTATCGCCTACTTTTCTATATATCTCTTCGGTTTCCATCACCATCATTAATTTCCCGGCATCGTGACAATAGGTCACTCGGTCTTTATCCTAGCTTCAGTTAGCTGCTCGCTAATCCGAGGTCAGGCTTTGATCCATTTCATTCTAAGTATTTTGGCTGCGTAATGAATCCGCAGCCAAAAGTAGTTCTCTTTCATCCTTGGTCGGAGTAAGACCTCCGTTACTCTGTATTATAATTTATGGTAAGGACCAGTTTACATATTTAGTTAGGGACCCATTAGTGCTATATTATATGTGTCACACTCTTGTACACGATTTACATAGATAAATTAACTATAGACGTTATGGTCCATCTCGGCTAGTAGGCCTCGGGCTTGACTGGATATGTGAATTCCAGCTTCGCTAGGATGTGTGAACCAGCTTGATTAGGGATTTCTGGATTGACTGCGGCTGAGCTATAGAATTCCCTGAGACTTTCCCTTGTCTCTTTTGTCCGGTTTCCTGACTGGTCCTGGGGCTAGTGGGCACCTACGGTGTCAGAATGTCTTCAGCCCACCCCCCAGGAGCCTTATCTTCATTAAACCTCGCCTCCACTCGTCCATCTTCTTAACAATGGTGTCCGAAGTGGGATAACATCCTCTTAACAATGGTGTCAGAAGTGGGAAGTTTATTTTTGTAAGCCCTTATTTTCTCATAATAAGGAGGACCCACGTCCAAATTTTTTTTTTCGTAGTCACGACAATTAAATTTTTTTTCCACCCACCCGCCCTACCCTTTAATTTAGCAAAATAAAAATAACTCCCTTATTTATTTTATTTCATTTTTTTTATGGTTCAGCTCGGTCAGTCCAGAACAAAAATGTAGGTTTAGGTTTTTCCATTTTTGATCTTTGATATTTCCGTCGGCTTTCTTCACATATGAAAATTAATTTATGTCGGGTTTATCCTTTTGTTTTTGTTTTCCCTTGTATAGTTTTTTGGATTTTTCCGGTCGCCATGTGAGTGTGTGTCGCGCCACTGACTGTGAATTTTCGTTCCCCCTTTCCTCCTACTTTTTTTTTTTTAAGAATTTTCCGATCTACATGTGAGTGTGTTTCGCGCCACTGATTGAGAAATTTCTTGTCCCTCCCCCTTCCCTTTTAAGGATTTTTCCGGTCGCCATGTGAGTGTATTTCGCGCCACTGACCGCGAATTTTCTTTTCTCCTGCCCTCTTCCCCTTTCAGGAATTTTGCAGTCTACATGTGAGTGTGTGTCGCGCCACCGACTGTGAAATTTCTTTCCCCCTTTTCCTCCCGCATTTTCAGGAATTTTCTGTCGTCAAGTGAGTGTTTTTCGCGCCACAGACTGCAAATCCTGTTAATCGTCATCGCATCGGCAAAATAATTTATTCTCCGGGGTACATCATTGCGTCATTTCGCCGTGTCTATTTTATATCAGTGCTCTCAACAGTGACAATGCGTGCTTGCGGTACCATTAATAAATTAGCATTCGCGTATGATTTCATATTTCACGTACCTGGAAACGTAATTTTGCATGCGATTATTCCATGATGATTATTCTGTTTAGTTCCCCGACATAAAATTTTCTTTTCGTGAAAGCCAAGGTTATTCGGAATAAGATCAACCTTTCTCGCCTTTCGTTTTTGACGTTGTCTATATGGCACTATTTTCAAGCCCTATGGAGTGATGCAGGGACGTCGTATTTCTATTTGTGGCATTTTTTCGGCTTATCCTTAATTTTTCATATTCCCCTATCGGCCAGTTTATTTTTTTGTTTGGTGGTGATCTGTTTTTATATTTTTCTTGCGGAGATAGATACTCTCTCAAGAATGTACATCGCGCTTCAATCGTGACATTTTCGTGGAATTTCGACTGGTTTCGGTCTAAATGTGTGTAGTAATTTGCCACATAGACGTTGTGTGCGTTTCGCCAGTCGTTCCCTCTGTCATCCCTCCCCCACCACCACATTTTTTTTCCAGGTTTTCTTGCGTTTCGATCGCCATCTAGCGTATGTGTGTTTATTCGCCATCCGGATGCGGCGATTTCGCATGAAGCCTCTGGCCTATTTTCTTTTGATAATAAATTTAAGGTTAATGCCATTAATTCATGCCACATATTTTTTTTCCCTCATGAAGTAAAAACATTGGTTAGATATCAAGTTGGTTCCGCGTCTTAGTTTAGTCTGAGTTTACACGTCTAGACGAGCTTGTTCCCATTGTCTTTGTAAACCATATATTTTTGTAAGCGTTATTTTCACATTTTTCGATATTTTTTTTTTTTCAGAACTTTCTCTCATGAATTTTGAGCGAATATTTTTGGTGTTTTTGGCAATTTGGATTGGTTTTTGTTATTGCGGACATTCATACCCTTGATTATTCTGGTCTCGTTTTTTTTTCTCGGAAATGGAAAACTTTTTTGATCCTTCTCGTTTCCCTGCCCCTCGACCCCAGACATCGCGACCCCTCGCATCTCGGTTATTTTTTGAAGATGAATGTTCGCAACAATTTGACAATCCTCCGGCAGAACCTTTGTCTCGGTGGTCTCAGTGTATGCCTGATTACCGACCACAAGTACCGCAATATCCCGCCTACCAATACCCGGCCCATCGAGCTGATTTTCACCAACCACAAGAATACCATGACCACTTTTATGCACAACAAGTCCCCACCCACCCAACCAACATGTATTTACCCCAAACATCCTTTTACGGTCCCCAACAATATTCCCAACAGTTTATTCATACCCGACCGTCTCCTCCTCAACCATCATTTGATACGATGCCCAACTGTCGTCCCAATGCCCCAGCCACTTGCGAGCGGATGATAGAAATTGTTCTTCGCGATATTTTGGGGTTAAATACGTTTGCCATGTTGGATGATACGGGCGTGGGCACCAAAGACCACCCTGAGCATTTTTCTGTCCTTCGAGAAGTTTTTACCCGGTTCCGTGACCACAACCTAAAGCTCAAACCCTCCAAATGTGAATTTTGCGTCCCCAAGCTTACCTTTTTAGGCCACGTGATCTCTGCGGACGGTATCCAGCCGGATCCCGACAAACTTTCTGCGGTAAAAAACCTCCGTTATCCCCAAAATATTGCGGAATTGAGGTCCAGCTTAGCATTGCTAAGCTATTTTCGCAAATTTGTTGACGGTTTTGCAAAGATTGCAAAACCTCTTTCTGATTTAACACGTAAGGGTCGGGCCTTTGAATTTTGCGAACCCCAGATCACGGCCTTTGAGACACTGCGAAGCAGTTTACTCTCAGAGCCTATCCTCTCGTATCCCGATTTTGAGGGATCCGAATTCATTCTCACATGTGACAGTTCCGGTTTTGCCATAGGCGCTTGTCTTTCTCAGGTCCAGAATGGGCAAGAGAGAGCCATAGCATATGCCAGTCGCGTTCTTTCCCCAGTCGAACAAAGATATTCCACGACCAAAAGGGAAGCTGTAGCCCTTTGGGAGTTTTTGAAGAAGTATAGACACTACTTAGTGTCTAAACCCTTTCTGGTCCGAACGGACCATCAGCCCTTGAAAGCCTTGCCTTTCATGGACTGCCCTAACGGAAAATTGGCTAGGATTTGCCTGGAGCTTCAGGAGTACACTTTTCGTGTCGATTACATGCCAGGCAAGGAAATGTTCGTGGATGCGTTATCCCGCCTGGTAGAAGCTCCAGTAGGCGATAAAACTGACCCCCAACCCTTGGTGAATGTTGTTCAGCTATCTGAACTTCCCCAAGAGATAGGTTTAGATGGAATTCGAAGGGCACAGTCTGGTGATATATTCTGTAAAGGAATGGTTCAGCGTTTAGCAGGCACAGCAGAGCTCCCTCCCGATTACTCTATACTTGAAAGAAGTGTCGAGTCCTTTTGTGTTGAAGATGAAATTTTGTGTTTTATTTTTTCACCTTCTGCTACGTACCGTGATATGGTTTACGTCGTGCCTGTTATCCCTGACAGTCTTGTGCCCCAGGTCTTGGAACATTTTCATGCCTTTTCTGGACATTTTGGTCTTTCCAAAATGCTCCACAAAATGAGATTTTCCGTGTGGTTCCCCAACATGTACACTAGGGCCCGACATCACGTTTCAGTATGTGTTGACTGTCTGAAACGTAAGGTCCCCAGTAGGACTCCCATAGCCCCGCTAGGTATAATCCCGGTTCCATCTGGCCCTATGGAGCTTGTCTCCATAGATATTGTTGGCCCCCTCCCAAGAAGCCGTAATGACAATTCCGTTATTTTGACAGTTTGCTGTCATTTCACAAAATTCATGTTCGGCATTCCCCTCCCAAACCAACAAACTCATGTTGTCGCCCGGGCTTTAATCGAAAAAGTATTTCTCCCTCATGGTTTTCCGAGCCAGATTTTAACAGATCGAGGCTCTAATTTCACATCAAAAATGTTTGAAGAAATTATGAAAGTCATGAGCATGCACCACCTCACAACTACTTCTTTCCGTCCAAATTGCAACGGTCAGGTCGAGAGAATGCACCGGACTGTGAAAGACATTCTTTCCCAGTACCTCTCCCCCAGTCGAGATGACTGGGACGAACACTTGCCGTTTGCGATATTTTGGTTGAATACCGCACATAACGTGTCTACTAAGGAGACCCCGTTTTATGCTATGTTTTTGCGTGATCCCATGCCTTCCCTTTTCGATGTGGCACCACGTCGCCTGTTTTATGATTCTATGGAGAACTACAAATCTGAGATCCTAAACAGAATGAAAATAGCACATGACCAGATTTCTGCCAATATTCATGTTTCAAAACATAAGCAGAAATCCCAGTACGATAAAGATTGCGAAAAATTCACCCCGCATAGCCCTGGTGATATTGTTTTTCTCAAAGTCCCCCCTGCCCCTGGTATAGGTTCAAAACTTCGTAAAGAGCGCGCAGATGGACCATACCGCGTTATTCGCGTTATGAATGAAGGCCAGAATTATGAGATCCAAAAGTTCGGATCAAAGACGCAGGTCGTCCATTTTGACCGTTTGGAGGGATCTAGGTTAAGATCCCCATGGGTATTAGAACCCAAGGTTGAATCGACAAATTTGCCTGCCGTGCCGGCTAGTGAACGCTAGGTTTTACCCCCAATCGCAACGATTACGGAGCAATCTGCTCCATGTTCAGTACCGTTGGACTTGGCAGCGCTGTGTAACGCGCCTCTACTTCTGCCGCAAACACCAAGGGCCTCGAATTATTGCCACCTCGACAACCCTATCCCAGAATCTTTCTTACTACGACCAACGGCAGAAGCACCAATGTGCCCTCGTGCGCCGCCCCATTTTGACAGTGAGTCAAATCTCCTCGAGACAACTGTCTTTTGCGAGGCGCCGGTGTTAAGGCCCGCCTCAATAACCCCTACCACTCTCCCTCCCCAGAACAGCACTTTCCTTTCTTATTCCCCTTACCAAATCGAGTATACCGAGCAAGCTGATACTATGAGAAGCGATTGGCCCCGGCCATTAACGCCGGAGTGTCCCTCCGAGCAGGCATCTTTTCTCTTGCAGGTGTCGTCGCCGCTGGTGGACCCTCGCCAGTCGCTGCCCCGTGCCGTTTCTTCTAATAACCTCAGTTCAGATAGTCAAATCTCAAGTCCGTCACTGTCCCTTGTGACTAACGATTTTGAGTTTATCAATGCTTCGAATACTACTTACGCAAGCTTGCCGGACCGACTCTCAGTCCCGGTACAGCACTCATTTTCAAATTCAACTCCTAGCACACCTAAAATATCAGAAAGCAAATTCAGAAATTTCAAGTTCAACCCAAACCAGTCGGACCTCTATCAGCTAACTTTTAATTCAGAGCCATCCGAATCTAGTTCAAATTCTCTATCTGAAATCTCCGACGAAATTTTCTGTCACGACTTTTCCGCACGGCACGCAGGTAGCGACAGAAGAAGCAACGGCGTTGAGGTCCCAGCGTCTCCGAGCGTCACAGCGCCACCGATGGGACAACTCACATCGCCAACGCCGCCAACGGAGCCCGTAACGCCGTCGACGCCCCCGACAGTCATCATCACGCCACCAACGCCACCAACCTTGTACGTCACGCCACCGACGCCGCCAACCTTGCACGTCACTACGCCACCTATGACACGCACGCCTTGCCATCCGTATCCGCCCTCCTCACCCGGCGCTCCAGACGCTCATTCTCCTGTCTCCCCTCCACGGGTCGAGCTTACCCTTCCCCTCCGGAAATCCAACCGCCTGCAGAGACCACCAGATCGGTACCAGTCCGCCGACTTCCGTACCGCATCACGGTCCCGCTCACACGATGTGCCACGACCTAAAGCCACCAAACCAACTTACCCGCAACAATCAACTAAGAAAGGAAGAACCTACTCTACTACGTATCCTCACTCCAGCGATACAAGCTCGTAGAGCCATCAACAACGCCATTTCCAACTCTACACGAACAACCAACAACTATTCCACCATCAACTCAACCCCCATCACTAGTCAAATCCTCCAAATCCACCTCCATCAATCCGTATCACCTGGACTGGACACCACGACAGCCAAGTGGAAATGTAAATATGTAGGTAGGAGTGTTAGGTCCGCGTTTTCCCGCTTGCAAGTGCGGCTTTAAATATTTCCGGTTAGGTATATATATGTTCGTCCCCCCCCCCTTCTTAGTTTAATTGTGTAGGCCCTCTTTAAAGTCGCTTTTGTACATATGCTGATTTCGGTTTCGCTTCGCTAGCCCTTGCGATAACTGCACTGTTCCTTTAAGCATTGCTTTTTCTGCTTCCGCGCTTTTCATGCAGTTCCTTCAACTTTTCGGTCGATCTGACTGAAGCCGTTTGTCGGCCACCGCTAGCTTTTGTTTTCCGCGCTTTATTGCCTTAAGTTTATGCACATAATGTATATATTATCAAAAATCATATTGACGCCGTGTGTTCGGCCATCATTCTTAAAAATGCTTTGCGCCTGTCTTTTGCGCTTTCATTACTTGCGTGCCCTTACCTTTAGTGCTTTATTTTGCGGCTTAGAGTGCGTAGGACCTCCCCCATTTCTACTTCAAGTTTTTTTTGCATCAAGGTCTTACCTTAGGTCGTTGCGACAGCTAACTGGAGTAATTTTTAAAATTGCGGCCTTTCTTTTTCCCTTTCCTCCCAAATTCCTCCTAGTTTTCCCTTTTCCATTTTCTATTTTTAACAAATCTCAGAGACTTCTCTTTTGGGACGAGTTGTGGTACTGGCAACATTTCCCTGATAATCCCTTTTTAAAGTTTCTTCCAGCCCTAATTTATTTTAGAACTTAAAGGCATCGACGCTTCAAATATTAATTCTGCCTTTATTTCGCATTTTCTATTTGTTTTGGTTTGGTTCGTGTGGTCAGGGTAAGGTCAGTAGGACTGAAGCTCAATAAAGGACCCTGAACTAACTGAACAGAGAGTGGGCTTTGATTTTTCACACTTATTTGATTGCCCCCTCTGTCAGAAGCCTGGGTTGCCGCGATGGCTTAGCTATCGATGGTATGTTAGTAGGTGGGGCTGGAATGGAAACTTTGTAGACTCTTTTGTTGCCCGTACACCACTCTGCCCAAGGGGGGGAGGTGTGTTATGGAGACATCCCATAGAACTTTGCTCTGCAATAGTCCTCCTAGTTATTCCCTCCATCTATCGCCTACTTTTCTATATATCTCTTCGGTTTCCATCACCATCATTAATTTCCCGGCATCGTGACAATAGGTCACTCGGTCTTTATCCTAGCTTCAGTTAGCTGCTCGCTAATCCGAGGTCAGGCTTTGATCCATTTCATTCTAAGTATTTTGGCTGCGTAATGAATCCGCAGCCAAAAGTAGTTCTCTTTCATCCTTGGTCGGAGTAAGACCTCCGTTACTCTGTATTATAATTTATGGTAAGGACCAGTTTACATATTTAGTTAGGGACCCATTAGTGCTATATTATATGTGTCACACTCTTGTACACGATTTACATAGATAAATTAACTATAGACGTTATGGTCCATCTCGGCTAGTAGGCCTCGGGCTTGACTGGATATGTGAATTCCAGCTTCGCTAGGATGTGTGAACCAGCTTGATTAGGGATTTCTGGATTGACTGCGGCTGAGCTATAGAATTCCCTGAGACTTTCCCTTGTCTCTTTTGTCCGGTTTCCTGACTGGTCCTGGGGCTAGTGGGCACCTACGGTGTCAGAATGTCTTCAGCCCACCCCCCAGGAGCCTTATCTTCATTAAACCTCGCCTCCACTCGTCCATCTTCTTAACAATGGTGTCCGAAGTGGGATAACATCCTCTTAACAATGGTCTATCACTATAACCTAGGATTAACTGTTTACGCAAGGGGTACAAACGATAATGTAAAACAATGAGGTAGTTTCGTAATAATTAATAGCGTCATCCATGGTATTTTAATCCTGAAAAGTCACGGATAGCTTTATAATACCAACTAGATAATAAAAGATATTGTTCCAAGTTTTGATCCGTCACGATGTCTACGATTGAAAAGGATAAAGTTCAACTGCCCGCCAAGTCAATTTAGTCCTTTCTTCCGATATTGTTTTGTTGTTGTTTTTACAACGCTAAAGAATAGCTTTTAATTGATCATGTGATTCTTCTTTTTAGAACAAACCGTTTTAAAAGCTTCGATAAGTTGACGACTCCAGCATTTAACCGACAGCGAAGAAACAAAACCAAAGTGTTGCTCTCGCAACGCTTTAGTCGGCGAAGCCGGACAAAGGTTGCCGCAACACTTCACGTTGCCCAGGCAACGTAGGTCTAGTTTTTGGTCTTTTAAATTATGTGCCTTGTTAATTTTTGTT